>VDFB02123512.1:0-43517 GCA_007258455.2 Sequoia sempervirens | reverse complement strand
TCTCCATCTCTTCTTCTCTATCTCCCTATATCTCTCTATTTTTCTCTTCCTCTCCCTCTCTCCCTCTCTCCCTCTCTTTCTCTCTTTCTCTCCCTTCATCTTCATCTCTACCTCTTTCTTCCACTCTCCATATCTTATCCTCACCATCTCTCAACCCCTATATCTCTCCCTCTCTTCTCCTCTCTCTATAGAACTTCCTATCTCTATCTTTATCTTTCCATCCCTCCTTGTCTCATTCTCTCCCTATGTATATATTTGTCTCTTCCATATCTATATCTATCTTTATCTCCCCCTCTCCTTGTCCTTCTTGTCCATCTCTATCTCTAACATGGGTTCTCAAAGAATATTGTAAATGCATTGGGATAACCCCCTAATAGAAAGAAGGAAGCAACATACTTTGTTTAGTTAGTATAGAGTTGAAGATAATACTTTGATGTTGAGCACCAAGCCCTTTTAGCAAAGAGTATCAATATGCAAGTAAAATTACTTGTTGGAAAGGGGCGATGTGGAGCCAAAGACAAGCCAAAGTCTTAAGTAAACTGAGCCATAGGTTGTACCCCATGAAGTGTATCTTGATTGCTTTTGTGTGCAAAACTTGTGAACATTAGGTTGGTCAGTCATAGGCTACCAAATGCTAAGTAAAGTGAACTTTAGGATTCCTCCCATTGATTGTATCTATAAACCATTTTGATAGAAACCTTATGAACATTTCAGATAGTTTACTATTTTAGTTAATTAGAATATGTATTAGTATTATAGCATTAAAATTCTTAGCTAAAGAAATCAACCACATTATCAAGATACATTGAAATCAATTAGAAGAAATAATTAATCATCTAAAACATATTAACTCCTAATTTTATAATACATAGAATATGAATTAAGTTATTATAGATTCATCACTACAAAACTAATCCCAATCTAAAATCAATCCATAGTGATAGAGTAAGTATGTATTCAATACCCAAATAAAGATTGTTCAAACAAGTCCATAATCACTAACTAGGCAATCCCTTATCCCAATAGGTAACTAACTACTTTTCTAAATATAGTATCAATTTCCACATAGTCAATCATCATAAAAAAGTATAAACTAACATCCAAGAGTTTTCTACATGAAAAAGTATATTAAAGTAAGATGTGAACAAGATGAGGAGTGATCTCACACTTAGTTTATATTCTAATGATATTCAAATTTACCATTTTGTATTCGTTAATAAGTTGGCCTCTTCTTATACATTTATATACCTAATATGATGCTTACTTATAATACCATGCTTATTAATATATCGTATCGAAATCATATACCTATGAGATACCTTTATTTTAGAGTTTATGTATTGATATTGTATTATTAGTTAATACTTTTATATTAGTCTCCATTTGTCAACTCGCCTAATGATAGGAATATGGCTTACTAATAGTAGTACAAAGAGTCGTAACTAACGCCCCTAAGGTTGGGTCTTACAACACATATATACTTTCATGTTCTATTGTCAAATAGAGATATGGATTTTTTCTTTCAGTAGCACTCCATAATTATGATGCCAATCCTTTCAATCTGTACTTTTATCTGTTACATACATTATGCACATGCTCAAGGTCATTGAATTTCTATAAGAAATAGAGAGCATCTTACTGCTCCATAGTGATCTAGTCAAACAACCTAAAAAAACAAACAATTCCTCTTACATATCTTACACCTCTATTTAAGCATTATAGGCAATCCACAAGAGTAATCAATGGTTTGTCATAACATCCAAATTAAGAAAATGAACTATAACTTCTAATTTTGACATTTTTAATTTAACCTTTCTATCTAATGACTTCTAATACAATATTCCAAGTATCCTAAATAAATAAATAAATTATGTCCTTACCCTCTCATAGATGCCCCATTTTTATCTCATGTATTACAAAATGTATGATAAGAAAATTAACCAGATTATTTCCTAATTGACCTTCCAGATCTCTTCGGCGTACCCATTGCACACCAAGATGCAATTGCTAATTTAATTTAAATTTGTGTATTACGACCTCCGTTTGTTCTCATGCTTTAAATTTAGGGGTTTGAGAGACTTGAACCGTCATCAAGCCCTTCAATTCCAGCGATATTTTACAAAGAAGCCTCTGGAATTTCAGGGTTCTGTTGGAAATTTTCAACAGATTGAGAGATCAGGAACGTCCGTTTCTAGTCTATAAGCAGGCAATTTCGAATAGGTATTTTTTTTTCTTCGATCCAATTGAGTTCACTGTACCCTGTATCAGCCATTCCACCCTCCTCAATTTTCCTCACGCTGCTCACACTCTGACCTGCGCCACTAAATCTCATCCTTGCGACATCCAGATCGCTGCTTCGAAGGCTGCACGGTCATTCAATGCGCACAAAATGCTTTTACTTTCTCCCCATTCTTCACGCTCTGAACCCCAATCTTCAAAACCCCGTGAAGAAGAAATTGAGGGACAAATTTGCTCAGAATCGAGCAATGCGGAAGCCCAATAGGCCGATACAATGGGGAAGTGGGTCCCACGACAGATTTGATGGTGGAGTCACCCAACATGGTGTTGAATATGGCAAAGGCTCTTCTTCTCACACCCCCTCGAATACATGAATATGACGATGAGAGTAAAGCAGAGGAGCCACTTTACTCCCTATGGAATGACTGAATATGAGTTTCTCGGTTAATGAAGGTAATTATACAGTGACTCTTTCTAATTAAGGTTACTGTAAAAAAAAAACAAAAATATGTAATATAAGTTTCTGCCTATGGAATGACTGAATATGAGTTTATCGGTAACTATTTGTGTCTGAATATATGTCCATTTCCTGTGAGGATTGTCGTATGAGCTGCGCCATATTTTGTTCTTCTTTTTCGGCTCCTAAATTTCAGACAGTGACTCTTTTTAATTAAAGTTACTGCAAATTATAGTTACTAACTGAAAGTGGCTTGTCCTCCAAGGTAGGGCACCGAAAAATATTCGTATACTCGACCTTAGCGTAATGTAGGGTATCTTGTCGTCGACCGACCCTGCCTAGATATATTTAATGATACTTATCCATTATGCTCCCCTCTAGACACACTATACGATAAGGAAATTGTCGGCCAAACAAGATAATTTTTTCCTAATAGAGAAGTAAATCTCACAATCCTTCACAAGATTAGTTCTAGAAATTCATTTGTATATTAAATGGTACTTAAGCATTGGAAAAAATTGAATACATTTCGTTCGATTCTAAAGACTAATTTAACTGAAGAAAAGTCTCTAGGCTAATATTATTTCTCTGCAACAGCTATGGTCAAGGATTTGAGTTTGAAATCGAGGGATGCAAGCACCCATCTTATGTTGACAAAGGAAAATGGTAGGCACAAGTTTGGTGAGGTTGTAGATGGTACCATTGCTAAATGCACAACAGTTGTTTGTTGCCCATGTGCTCTATTGAGTTTGGTTGTTCTTGCCTGGGTGAAGTTGTCTGCAGATCTCTCCAGAAAGGCTTGGAGAAAGAGCAGAAAGAAAAGGAAATCAATACAAGAGAAAGAAACTCCTTCTGAAGATCTTATGGCAGAAATTCCTTTCAAAGATCATGTGACATCTTCTCAGCATGAATTGTATTTCAGATGTGTGTATGAAAGAAATTTGTCTCACCATTCTGGCAACGCTTCTTCAAACAACTTTTACAAGTTTTTACCGAATTTCATTATAACAACTAAAGTATTTTCCCTCTTTTCTTGGGTCCTAACATGCCTTCTAAGATTTCTTTTAAGCTATAGCTAAATTAAATTGTATTTTGAAGTTCGTTGCATTACTTCGTCCTATTTTAATTGTGTTTGCCCACCTGTCTAGTACAAGAAAGTTGTAATACTTAAAACTATGTGCTTTCCACGTAGCTGCAATGTGGCACAAACTTCGCATGCCACAAAACATACCTGACCAAGCTTCTTTGTGGAGGTACTCAGAAACTTCCCTTCACTTAAAAAATCGTGTAAATGGAAAAAATGAAATGTTAAAATGTGTGGGTTATTGAAGGTATTTAGAAAATAATCCTGACAAAGGTATGATATGAAAAGTTTATATTTTCTATCGGCGTAACCCTTGCACCCTCCTGGTGCAAGTGCTAGTTAGTAAGTCATTTTGTGGTAAAGGCATCGGCATCAGTTCAACTCAAGTCATCTTGTCCTTCTTCAGTTTCAATTTGGTTTGGTTATCTCCATGGATTAAGTTTTATACTTAGTCATTTTTATGTTTCTCAGTTGTACCCCCATGCCTAGGAATAATCACTTCATGTTGTTTTTAAAAGGGGTTCATTATGGGGTCAATGGTGCATTTAATGAATTATTAAATGCTTTATTGTTGCAAAATGAAGTTGGACGCCTAAAAGAGGTTTATTAATATTTATTATTTCAAAAAGTGAAATGTTTAAAGTGGCGTCCCTTTTGGAAGTTGAAGTGATTCAACTTCTTGGAATTTGAAGAGTCTCTTGTTGCTTCATTTGCCAACTGAAGCCTATATATTGATGTTTTATGATGAGTTGATTATGCATATTTTTGAAGAGCAAAGTTACGCTACTAAAATGAATCCAGAACCTAGCTAAGGGGAAGCTTAGCAAATTGACTCCATTCTTTAGGCTTGAAACTATGGTTCCCTAGATGGTGGATTGAGAGTTTGCTTCATTCAGAAGTGCACATTGAGCTTTACTGTTGAAGAATTTGATGTATATTTCCAGTTTTCATGTTGTTGGTTATTATTTGGCTGAAGGAGATTTATTTATACAACTTTTTGTGTGATTTAGTTTTGATTTTGGGTGTTGGTCCTATCAATTCCTTGACTATTGGCGACCCTTTTTGGAGAGTTTCTGAATTTTTAATGAAGTGCAGATTTTTATCTAAAGAAATCGCCCCCTTTGAAGGTCGTACCATGTTGGGAGCATTGGGAATTGTGCAAGTAAATTAATGGTTGGTTTTTGAAACTATTTCATCATCATGACATGGGCGCCTATCCTCCAGAGGTTCATTGCAATTGATTTCACTCAATTTGGAGGTAAATTGATAAAGTTATGTGTATTTCATTGATTCATAGGTTGCCGGTTTACAGTTTTAGTTTGTTGGTTTTTAATATCAGACTTCAAAAGAATCAGATTTATGCTTCATTTTCAGTGTTTTGAGAGCTTTGTAATTTGAGAGAATCATTCTTCACATATTGGTATTGTTCTATCATTGTAATACTAGTAAATTGCAGAGTATCTTGATTGTAAGGTTGTGCATTAGTAGTATTAATCCAACCAATTTTTTATTGCTGCATTTACTTGTAATTTTTAAGCAAACATTAATTACCCCTGGATGGTTTACCGCCAGTGTGGAGAATAAACTTGTAACTCTCATTGTACCCACTGAAAAAGTCGAGAATTCTCACTCAAGAGTGGATGCCCGCCGCAGCAGATGAATTAGTTGAATTGTTTGTAGTATTCCCCCCACTGTTTAAGTGGTTGAGCAGAAATATTTATGGCTGGTTCACCGCCTAAGTTCTTTCAATTTTGTAATACTTACTCCGCCATATGTTAGCACCTCGCCTTCGAAGGGATCTTGTGTGTACATTTTTGGCGTTGAGTCTTATCATTTACTTTCACTTGTTGAGTTATTTAGATCCTAGGGATCCTCTGACCATATGATCACCCCTCTTCCTTCAATGGTTTTAGGGTGCATTCTTGGTTAGAGTTACCTTTCGCATCGTTTTGGTTTTGGAGCTAACCTTAACGGGTGCGTGTTGCAATTGTAATTGATATGTAAAATCAAGAAAAAACTTAAGGGGCATATTTCAATAACTTTATAATAACATTTAAATATTAAATAAGTCCTTAGTCACTTTAAAAATAAATAACTCCTGGAATGATTGTCTATTTAATGAGCAGTATGAAGCAGGAGTTAACTCTGTCAATTCCCCATGTGACCAGGTGTCAGTCTAAAAATAGTAACCCTGCAAAGTGACTTACTATAAATAGTAAGTATGTGAAACTGAGTCAAACAAAGGCTAAGCTTGACCCAACACTGAACTCTGAAGGAGAAAACCTACTGATCGCTGCCAAAAGAGGCCCTCTAACCAATCCCATTAGCCTACGAGGGTCAAATGATAGGCTAATCCTCCAAATTATGATGCTCGCGAAAATGGGTACATTACAATCCACCCTCCCTGAAATTGCTTGTCCCCAAGCAATCTCCACTGCAAAGAAATCCAACTCCTCGGAAAGCCCAAAAAGAGAACTGTGAAATGTACCGTGCATCTCTAACTAACTCCTGAAGCACTAGCATAAACACAACTGCACAAGCTATCTTTGGATCCCAAACCCAAAATGAAATTTTTTCGTGTATGTCATCCTCATACTTCCACTGCACTCTACTGCCTCCAACTCCACCATGTTGAAAGTGGTGAAGAGACCCAATGTGACCCATCCAATACTTAATGCCAAGCCTGTCACCACTTTGATCCCAAATCAATCTGAACTCATATCCATCTGCCATGTGGAGATAAGAATATCTAGAAGCATCTGCTATACCAAATCTCTCTTTGTCCTCTGTTAAACCCCCATGGATGTGATAACTAGCCAACCCATCATGCCAACTGACACCATAGTCACTCTGTAACATAGAAGTAGCAAACTCTATTGGATACATAATTGCATGATGGATAACTGATTGTTGTCACTGTAGGTAATCCCCCACAAACAACTGAGTCGGGTACTTGCAGCTGCTAATCCCATCTTCTGAAGATGGTAACTCTCCACCCCATAACAGATGGCATAAACCTTGAGCCACTTCGCACCAACGCATCAACAAGTCCTTCGTGTGTGGATAAAAAGAGAAGTGATGAGCACTCCTCACTATGTAGTTGCAATAAAATTCTCCCACCTCGGTCAATGGCTCATTACTAGCAATACTAGAATCATGAGATAGCTCCAAACTACTACAATAAAAATGATATAAGGCTAAATCAACCTTACCCTCTAAAACCAGCAGTTGATCATTCTGACTATGAGACACAACAACTTGTTGTCTAAAATCAGCTACATGGGATGAAGTAACAAATTTCCTTCTAGGAGAGGGAAACAAATAAACATGAGGGCCATACTCCCAACCAGATGACACTCTACAAGTTCCCTTTAAAGATGATGGAGTAGTGTTGTGCACTAACAAACAACTCTCTGGAGAATCCACCACAGCCACACAAGAACTATTTGCTATTGAACCTGCATCATCTAACATAGTACTGACCTAAGGAGAACCTAATGTAACATGTGGTTCTTTGTTGCTCTCAATCAAAGTACTCAGCTCAACTGAGTCAACTACCCCTGTATCTAGAATGGATGTTACCATGTCCTCACTACAACCCGTGGATGTCAAATCATGACCAATTGCCACTATAGGAAACTAAACTATAACTGCAGCTGGTGGAGACTGTGCCAAACTCGACTCCACAATAAACTCCTCCAACCATGACTGTAACTCCTGAAGAGCCAACTGGACACTCTGCAATGAGTCCATAATCAATTTGAGCTCATGAGTGAGCTCGTCAACCTCCTCCTCTTTCCCCTTTAGCGCATCATAGCAAATACAATCACACTCGAGAAGATAGTCCCTATCAACAAGTAACTACAAATAATTATGTTCCATTAATCCAATAGCTTCTCATAGTGTATGGAACTCTGCAGGAAAGGCTACTATCACCGTGCTCATCCGACATAGGATTACTCCAACCATAGGTTTCCAACATTTGTCGAACAACATCAAAATGCTCCAAAGCTGTAACAATCATATCATCACTAACCTTCAACTGTCGCACCAGATGATGATTCCCATGTGACTCATCATTTCCACCCAAATCCGCACTATAGTAAGAGGTTGAATCCTCGTCACTCACCTCACGATAAACAACATCATGCATTCTATCATCAATGCACACATCAACAACTAAGGTACTGCTGCTATGTACCTCAAAGGACGGCTCAACTGGAAGGGTAGAAGTTGTTTTAACAATCTTTTCACACACTTCCACTTCCAATGTGACTACAATTATATCCAACTCACAATCCTGGGATTCTATGCCAACACATGAATCTTCAAACTTGTTCTCTAAGGTGAGATTTGAGAGATTAGACTCATCATGACATGAATCCAAACCGCATATTGAACCATTAGTACCCAAATCTTGAGCACCTTCTTGCGACAACTCAATAGAATCATTTTGCACATGTGAAATCACTATTGTCTCATGTTGTTGCAAATTTTTATCACTGTTGTCATGGAAATCAAAACTGTTAGTAGTGCGGATCACAACTTTTGGAATGTTGTGAATATCATTATGTGGCTCCACCATACTATTATCATGATGTAAAATTTCCTTATCAATAACCACTTCAGTTTTAACATGATCTATGCCAACCTTTAAAGTAAAAATTTCTTGAGAAATCTCTTGCAAGGATGACATAGATAAATCACTACCCAAGGCTGAACCAATGTCTCCTTGAGTCAAATCAGCATGTCTATCAAATTCATCATTTAAACTTTTGCATACCTTATTGTAACTTGAAGACACATTATTCTCATGATGAGTTGTATCAACCTTATGTGTAGATTCTCTATCCATTTCATGTGTAAACAATTCTTCAGCTATAGTGCTATATTCCTTCCTCACAAGCTCAGTTTTGTGGCAAAGACTTGGGTGTAAGTCTATGTAACACTTGAAGGAACAGTTCTTCTTAACATATTGAGGAAGAGTGCTATACTCCTCAAACATGCTAATCACTTCATCTTATTTGTTTTGTGGTGTTGGACCTTTGTATGTAGAAAGTGAAATTGATCCTTTAGGCTTTCCAAACTTTGAAATCGTCTACTCTAAACGCAATAACTCTCGACTGAGCTTGTATTGTGATTGTTCAAGTTCTTTCAATGCTTGTTTATCACTGAACAATGTTGTCATGAAGCCCATTTCTATTGTTCAAACTAAAAACAATTCCAACTGACTTGTGCACAGATGATTTTAGGCCTTCACTATACTATCCCTTGCTATTTGTGGTGTAAATTGTTCAGTTTTGGCTCTAGGACTTTTTCGTCAAACAAGTATCATGAATGCTACCTTGGTCTGAAATAACTTTTTGTATATGTTTACTTGTTTGAAATGATGAGATGATGCATAAAATGACAAATTATCAATGCTAAAGACCCATGCATATAAATAACTAAACTCATGTGGACTCACTCCTACAACAGGAAGGCAATTTCACAAGCAATTTGTAGCCAAACATCCAATTCCACTAATATGGTATTGATGGATTTAAATCTGCTTACAATGCTGGATGTTTCCAAATAACTGGAAATACAAACTATATGACAATAACTCAAATAATTCCACTTGAAATAAAATTACCTATGGTTGTATGAGCATGTAACTCGGGATCAACACTAAATGTCTTGAACATGCAATTTCAAGTGCAACTAAATACTGAGTTCTTTTAGTTGGTATGCCTCCTTTTTCAAATCAACATTGAATTTTATTATCCCTCCTATTTGAAGATCGACCCAGCAAGGGTGACCATGTTCAAGCACTGGTAATGACGTTGGAGAAGTTCTAGTTGTCGCGACCTTGCTTTTATTCCATCTTTTTCTTTAGCGGATGCTTCTCTTGCAAATACGTCTCCTTACCAAGAACATTCCACAATGTTTGCTTCTAAGCTACTCTCGACAATTGAAACTTGTCTTATTCAAATTCTACGATTTTATTCAAGGTTGTCTCCTTTATCAATTTGTCTCTATGTACCCACGTCAACATTTCCAGCAGATAAGAACCCAAGGTATGAAATACATTTGATGGCGTTGAACTCCCAAAAGGCCCGATAAATATTATCCTATGGAGACATCACAGTCCTGGTGGCACGATTTGATAAATGAAATTGTCTCTTCTATATATTTGAGACAACGTTTTGCTTCCAATGTAAGAAGTTCGTCTTATTCTAATTTTGGCTAGTAGCAAGCAGCTCCCGCATATTTTCTTCTTCTATCAAATATTTCGATCTCCTCGTCTTATCTCTTGAACTTCACTAGGCACCTGTATTTGTCTTTATCAGTAACAATAGTCAAATCTCCAACTCGAGATTGGTGCGCTAACCGAAGTATGCATATTTGGCTTATTAAAGCGTCTTCCAGCAGTGAGTCGAGCTTCCATAAAATTGACGTATTCTTCAATCCTTGTCTTTATGCGCCAGAATCCCCTTCAATAGGAAATCGATATGTGGATGCTTGATTACTTTCTCCACATAACGAATTAATCTGATCTCTCAACAGTGTCCAAATTACCATGAAAATACCAATCTTCTCCAGTCATCTCTAGAAGTCATGTCCAATTAGATTGAATGTTGCGCCCAGGAAATATTTGACCAACTTCAATATTGTTCTTTGAAGAGATCCATGACTTTTGTCTTATCTCTGACGGGAATAATCTTCAAGTGACTTGACTTTAGTAATAAAATATATCTCTCAAATGAGGATCGATGGTCTTCCCCACCATGGAGCGGCACTCATAATATCTTATAAAATCCCTTAAAATTTGTCTTTTTTTTTGCCTATTAGTGTTATCCATAAAATTATTGGACAGGCCTTGGCATCTTCTACAAATCCTTTAAATAAACTGATTCAACCAGGCACACAACCAGGTCACAATATTTTCAATAAATACTTTTTATAATCTCTAAAGTTTTGAATGATAAACCATACATGAATATAAATTATGTTATTCAAAACCTTCAATTCTGAAGATTTCCTTTTTGCTCAAGAAAATTTTACTCAACACAGGTTGGCAAGATTGAGGCTTTGATACCATTGTAAGAACACTAGTTCTCTCCAATCCCGAAACTTTGTATTTGCTAATGAGGGTTTTGAATTTGTTTGTGTTTTTGTTGTATATTTTCTTTTTTTGTGTATTTTTAAAATATAATGGCATGCAAGAAATAAAATGTTGGAGATGAAAATATTAAACCCTATTGCAACGAAGAGATAATTTTATTGATTCACTTTTGAAAATTTTTACAATCAAGCATACCCGGAATAATATCTTCTGATATTGAAAGATGAAGAAACCCTTATTCTATACTTCCCTGCAAATCCGATGAAGCACAAACTTGACCTCTAGATGAAGCCAACAGTTAACCACCTTCAGCTGATATTTCACAACCTCAGAATGTTGTTGCAATGAAGCAGCTACGCTCTCCAATGTTGATACGCTAATAGAAAACCCTAGGGCTCCCTTCAAATGCCAAAGAGAAATCATATGACAAATATCAAATCCCGGTTGCCTAAGAATGAGCTCTTAAGTTCCTTTTATTTTTTTCTTGTGAGAGTTCAAACACTTTCCTTGCCAATGTGGGAGAAAAGATATATTCCCACTTAACTTAAAGTGACTTTATTATTATAAAGTTACATTATAACTTTATAATAACATTTAAATATTAAATAAGTCCTTAGTCACTTTAAAAATAAATAACTCCTAGAATAATTGTTTGGTTAATGAGTTGTCTGAAGTAGGAGTTAACTCCATCAATTCCCCATGCGACTAGGTTCCAGTCTAAAAATAGTAAACCTACAAAGTGACTTACTATAAATAGTAAGCATGTGAAACTGAGTCAAACAGAGGTTGAACTTGACCTGACATCGAACTCTGAAGGAGAAAACCCGCTGATCATTGCCAAAAGAGGCCCTCTAACCAATCCCATTAGCCTACGAGGGTAAAATGATAAGCTAATCCTCCAAATTTTGATGCTCACAAAAATGGGGACATTACAAACTCTATGATATAAAAGTTGCATGGAGATTTAGGAAAGGGTTTGCAACATTTAGCAATATTTAATTGTTGGTAGAAAGCAATGCATAGTTAAGGAAGATGCACCAAAGGAGGAATAGGTGCATGAATGGAATATTTGTTTTATTTTTTTGTAGATCAATTAACTACCAGGCGGTGCATATACGAAAAAGGGGTTGATCAACTTCTAGAGGAAAGAGAGTTGTGCCCATGAAGAGGTGAGAGTAGGCACCAGAAGGACCAAGTAAGGGGTTGTGTAGGATAAATGACAAGTTGACAAGAGACTGCCAACAAAAATATGTGGACAAGTAAAAAAGGGGTCAAGAACTTGTGGGTAATGAAAGGAATGAAGAGAGTTAAAACCAGTGCCATATAGTGAAGCATATGACAATACAAAGAAAATGAATGGATAGTAAGTGATGGTGTTAGTGAGGAAAGTTATGATTTATGCAGATCAAACTAAATTAATATTTGTAGATGAAAGAGAGGTGTGAGAAGTGAAGGACAAGATAAAAATTGAAGAGCAGATAAATAAAATTGCTTGTCAAGAGGGAACTTGTAGATTGTAACTATTCAAATTTCCTAGAGCTATGAACTTGACGTTGCAAAAGTAATTCAATATCATTTTGATGGTGAAATTGATCATTGTGATAAATTTGAGTTGCTTACATTGAGCTTTTAGTTTGATAAATGAAATAGTTCAATAAATTTGAATTGTTTGCAAGAAGAGAGGATAGTTAGTTTTCATTAAGTGGTGTTAAAATTGGGAGTTTAGTTTTGCCTCTTGCATCACTGAGCACCTGTCAAGTTGCTTTTACAATCAAGCTTGGAGGACCGAGCACCTCGTCAAGTTTTCCTTGTAGGATCGTGTACCTAAAAGGACCAATCAAAATTTGCAAAGCCTTTCATTTCTACCCACTAGAACCGAGCACCTATGGCGCCTCCTTTGCAGGATCGAGCACCTATAAAGCACTTTCATTCTGCAAGATCGAGCACCTATAAAGCGCTTTCATTCTACAGGATTGGGCACCTATAGAACTTTTGTTTCACCCATGGAGCCAATTCTATAGGACCAAGCACCTGCAAAGCTTTTGTTCACCTTTTGTAAGACCAAGTACCTGTGAAGCCACCTCTTTCTTTTACATGTTCGAGCATGACAAATTGCGATCTACTTCCTCAATGATTCAAGTATATGTTTTTCAGCTTTTCTCTACTTAACCTCGCATTCACTGATGTGTATGCTCACTAAAGTGGCAGCAAAATGTAATGGAGTGAATTTACACCCCTAGGAAAATTCCCCATTTACATCACTCTTACCTTAGAAAATGAAATACGATGATGCAATTTCCACATCCGCCACCTTTCTTTGTCCACCCAACAACTCATTTTTCATGTCGATGGAGGAATTTTGTCAAGGGTGCATGCATCGCGTGGATGTTTGCGCATCGCACTCTCGCCCTGACATGATTCATGCCTCTAGAATCCATAGAGGCATTACATTTATCCATTGGACGTGAATTGTAACGCTTCCTGCTCCCCTAACCAACACAAAATGGCTCTTTTGCCTCCCTCTTTCCATTCAAATTGCCTAATTCTTCATTCTATCCAAATTCTTCACTCTATCTAGTTTCTTGACTAAATTCTTCATGCTCCTTTGATCAACTACACACTTTAAAGCTTCACCATCACTTCATTGTAACTACAAGCTACTTGTTTCTGGCTCTTCGACTCTACTTTTTGTGACAACGTTGTTGTTGGAGAACTTGTAAGCTCGCTCCTTCCTCTACTTGCCTTGAGAGCACATAGTTGTGAAGGTGATATCTTCCATTGCCCATTGCTTTGGCATCATCGTATTTACATAGTAGCATATCATTGTTTGTGTTATTGCTTGGCATCTTCCATTTCCATTACACTTTTTTTTCATTTTTCTACACTAGTTGCTATCTGGTTGTCTGTGGAGGTGGAAACACCAAAGCATGGGATTGACTGATGAAATCCTTTAAAAACAACCCCAACATTTTCCTTGGTCTTGTGTGTGTAGGTGCTTCTTGGTCAAAGTTGTTTGAAGAATCACGTTGCAAGGAGTTCGGTGCCGCTTCTTCACTTCCTTTGTCAATTCGAGCATAGTTTAGTTAAAGTATTCTTCTTGTTGCACTTCATTCCATATTCTTTCATAGCATAAAACTTTTCCAATCAGGTTGTTAGTTTATTTTCTAGCATTTTGATCTCTCTTAGACTCTTTATCCGTACTGACACCAGCACACCACTGAGATGCCAGTGCATCGCGCTATAGTCCATATCATGCATTGTCATCCTCAAGCAGTGAGTTGTCTGGGCAATAGATTGAACTCTGGAAATTAGCTCGTCTAACCTTCTAAAAACTTCAAATTAGCAGAAAGACAACAACAACAACTAGATTTCTCTTCCTTTTCAACCTTAGCATCTTAACCTTTCTGAATCACTTAGCAAGCTTGAGGTAGATCAGGGCAACCTGTTGCTTAGGACTCTCTTGTGACCTGGAGTCTCAGAGCAGTCGGTTCCCCTCCTCTACAATAAGTTGAGTGGCTGAATTGGAGTGTCTTATAAACATTAGGAGCTTTCACCTATTGGAGTAGTTGTTGATGTAAGTAGCCATTGGATATTACTATAGCAATTCTTTCTTTATTTTAACCTTCCAAGCCTCACATCTCTCTTATGAAGTGGGTTATACTTTTGAATCTCCCTCTCCAATTTTGGGAGGTTTCATGCTACAAGGTTGTAATACATTTTTCTTTGTAAGTTGAGTGTCTGAATTGGAGTGTCTTATAGACATTAGAAGATTTTTCCTATTAGAATAGTTGTTGATGTAAGTAGTTGTTGGATATTACTACAACAATTCTTTTTTTTGTTTAACCTTCCAAGCCTCACATCTCTCCTATGAAGTGGATTATACTTTATTTTAATTAAAACTCCACCAAAGAGGCTAAGGGAAAAAAATTATTTGAGTCTCAAGGCATTTGGAATCTTCCAAGCTTCACTTTCTTTAAATCCCAAACATCCCAAAAAAATAGAAATACCTTTCCAAAGCTTCATATACTTCCAAAAAATGTTGAAGATGACTTTATGGAGTCCTACTTCCACTAGAAGACTCTTTAAAGCTACCTTTTTTTCCTTCACACACACAAAGCACTCTCCTAATTCCTCACAACCCTTACCAAGGTGGAGCAATAAATATTTTTTCAATTTTTTAGACATCACCAAGGTTGGACAACAAGGCTAATAGAATCATATCTATTGTGGGAGACGTCAAAATTGGGTGATTAATTTTTTAAACTTTTAAAACACCTCCCAAATATGGACAAAAGGATTACTATAGTCCTACATACATTAGGACTCTTCAAATTAAACCAGAAATAACTTTTAAACCATCCCTACACCTCATTTACCATGCTACAACATATTTGAAAATGACGGTTAAGTAACTTAGAAGTTATGCCCCTTTTTGGGCATGATAAACACCACTCTATCTTCTCATGTATCAAAACTCTTCAACTGAAAAAATCCAAAACAAAATACTTGGAGGATTCTTCAATATCAAATATATTTATGCCATGTAAATCCTATTGATAAATCTTTGCAATCAACATTTCTTTACCAAGAGGAACGAGAATTTATCCCAACAACCTGAAGCTTAGCTCTTTATAGGGCAAGCCCCCTATAAGCTCTTGAGTGATGTGCAATGGACCCTCATCAACACTGCAGGAAAATCAGGAGTTGAACCCACAACCAAGACTACCTAAAGCAACAACCAAGATCAAGTGATCTAACCCCAAGGGTCCTTTGCAATTAATGTTAAATACAACTATGAATCCTATATGAATTCACTAAGAACACATTAGATGGATTTTCTTCCACAAAATTGATTGTCAAAAGGGTTTTCGTCTTTTGGTTGAAGATTGAACCTTTTTCAACCTCTCCAAACTAGGGTTTTTAAAATAACATGCTAAGAATATCTTTTCCATTCCAATTTTCTCATTTTATACACTTTCTCCCCCAAAAAATTATAAAATAATCTTCATTTTTTTGTCAAGTGACTTATTAATTTAACTTTATATTTTAAACCCTAGAAGTTGCTTTATGAAATAATTAATTAGTTGTCCAAGTCTAGACAATTGAATTTAATTAATTAATAAATTAATTATTTTTCACATAATAGCTCAAGTTACAAAAATTAATAAAATAACTCAAAATAGGAATTATGACCCACCATCAATACTTTGTGTGTATAAAAAATTGTTCTATGTGAAAATTGACATTTTTCCAAGATGGTGAACTCCAAAAAGTGTGGAGTGCTCCCAAAATATCAAACTACACATGAATGATACCATTATACTCATTTGAGCTCAAGGAATTCTCTGCACCATTGTCAAAATACCTTCCCCATAATAATGTCACTCTCCAAAAAAGTTGAAGGTTTCCAAAGATGTTGGAATGGACCAAAAAGCGACATTACATGATTTGAAACCAAAATGCTATAAAGAGCATTAGATAGCCTCCACCATCTTATCCTTGGTGAAAAAATTCACTAAACTCTTTTGTTTACAAGAATACGGACTTGAAAGGCCACTTGAAGTCGTTTTTTCTCAATCTCCACAATTGAGTCATAGGGATGAAATCGTGGGATTCCATAGAATCCCAACAAACCTCATAATTCTTCCTCGTGCAATCATCATGTGGAACTTCCTCAAAGAGGGAACTGCTTGCATCATTAGCTCCATCTGACAAGAGGCCTTCCACCTCACCATTAAGAGGTAGTGAAGACAAAGCTTTCTCTTTTGTAGATAGTTTCTTTTGTTACTCAGGCAATCCACCTCTGAATGATCCACTTTGAGGCAAAATTGACAAACAACAGATGAATTCTCGAAGACTATCTATTGTTCCCATTTGATGAATTTAGATAACGAGATAATTCTTAAAAAAAGAACCTTATAACATTCACATAAATGTAAAATTTTACGAATAACAATTGTTTCTTGCCCTTTATTTCCAAATTCAACACAATACACTAATCAAAAGAATTGGCTATGCTTCATAAGATTTCATCTTCCCAAATTTCCAAAGACAAACCAAGAAGCCTAACCCAACTGAAGTCTTTTTTATGCATTCTTTCTCATGGTTAAAGTTACCATTTTTCGAAGAATAAATTATTTACCCCAAAAAAACCATGGCCATGCAAGAGAGTCCGCTTACAATCCACATAATTCATGAAGGAAATCAGAAAGAATCTCTTCGGCAAAGCAACAATCTCAAAATTACCCATGATTTTCCACTTATATTGTCCCCACTTTCTGAACACATCAACGTTTGGACGAGTTTCAAAGAATTTCCCAACAAGCGAATCTCTACACTTGGCAGTAGACCTATCAATAAGAGTCAGGCGCAGAGATCATAATACTAAAACCATCCGTTGACAGTGAGTGGGACTGAACAAGAGAAGAGGAAACCAATCTATAGACAGATACGGCAACAGGGTCCTCCTCAGCAGGAGTAAAAGAATTCTCCAAAATCATCAGACCTTCCAACATAACTCCCAAAGTTGTAACAGATTCCCCAGCGCCTGAAGCACGAAAGTGCATTCAACATGAGAATAATAGATTTCTCAGCATTGGGAACATGAGACCTAGCCCCACATTGAAAGCATTCAGTGACTGGAGGAGTAGAAACTTCCATACCCGACCGAGTGTAAAATCTCCAACTTGGCACAACAATTTTTTTTATTTTTATTTTTAATTACAATTCGTAACAACTATCAACTTAACTAACCAAGCATTTTCCATATAGATTAGTAGTGTTAATTTCAATAGTTCAACATTCACCATGGTGGCATCAACTCATTATTGCCCATTTATATTCTTGCACAAAAGAGTGTTAAGGTCTTTCCTAGACCTACAACCTAAGCCTCGAGGGTTCATGATGACTCTGCCTACGTATCCCCTTGTGGGAATCAAAGGCGTCATAGTTCACCCCATAATAATAGAGGGAGTTCAATCTCTCCTCTCGTAGGAGATCTATTATCTCACCTTAACCCATAACTATTAATTTAGAACAGGTAAGCTTTCAAACATAGTCAATTATAATATAATGATAATAATCTTGCCATCAAATGTTGGGTCCATACCAAAAATTACCAAGCATTACTGTACAAACATTCACAATAATCACAAAGGGCATATCATACCATAATCCAAAAGATCATACACAATGTAAGTCACAAGCATACCTCCATATACACAAGCTGAATAGCTCGTACCCATCATTAGTATAACAGTGACTGGATCATACACAAATCACAAGTATAACAGTGACTGGATTATACCCAGATCACAAGTACAACGGGATTAGCTCATTCGCATATCACAATTACATTAGTGACTAGCTCTAGCATATATCGCAAATACATAGTGTCAAGCTCCATCATACATCACAAATACATAGTGCGAGCCCAAACATATATCACATCCACACTAGTTGGTTAACATAATACATTGGCTAACACATCACAATGGCTAACACATGTCCCTAATGCATCCCAAATAGAAAGAATATCGGTGCATTACACACTACACCGTGGGTCCATCCTTTCCATTGGTCTTTTGCACCATTGGACAAATGGGAAAAGGATTCGATGCATCCCATACTACACCGCAGGTCCATTATCAACCCCACAAGGCTAAGCATATAGTTTGACAACTAGGAGGGGATTCGGTGCATCCTATACTACATCGCGGGTATGTCCGCCATCCCAAAGGTTTCTCCAAGTCGTGAACCTACCAAACCCAGTGGATTCTAACTTCAATCGCCTATAGGCCACCAACAAGTCTGTTCACCTAGGAAGAAGTAGCTCTCGACATATACCACCTAGTGACCTTAGTGGTATTGTTAGCTGTCTTCTTCACAATCCTGGGTAACACTTGGCATCTGTCACTTCCGTGCTTACCAGTGATAGCCAATGAACTCTCTCAATACGCAGTTAACCCCAGATTACCGTTACCTGCATGGATGGGTCCCTACCCGTGCAACCGCTACAGCCATATCATAACCAGGGTAACCTACTACCTTCACCTCCATGAACCAAGTGAATGCTGACTAATCCCTAGCAGTAGCCTAGACATCGGTCATTGGCACGGTCCAATGACTGTCTATCACTGCTCAAACATCCCAAAGGTTCACTCTTGGGCTGGTCATACATAACATAAATCACAATCTCAATCCACGAATACATGGGCCTATACATAATCACCTAAATAAGAAGTTGAATTATACAGACACATCAGAGATACATGGAACCAACATGAGATGGACTTTACCCATCATATATATATAATTAAATACCCATTATAAAGTAGTCAATCTTCACTTATTATATAAAAGCATATTATGTATTAAATACACAATATTAGATTCCCATGACTCGATCATACCCATATGGTACCCATTCAACCTCAAACTGAAGCCTACTAAAGGGAGAAGGTCAAACCAATCAGGAACACCCAAACCCTTGGAGTTGTCGTGCCCCCTCCCCTATAGAGTTGAAGTCACAAGGGCATCCTTCACCCAAGGACCGCCTACGTTCCCACTTCCAAACGAGTCAAAGTCACACGTAGTTCTCCTATAAAGCCTCACAAGAATACTTACATAGATTTCCATAATCCAAGGTTTCACTTCCCCTTAAGTACATGTCAAGGTCTTGAATCAAACTCCACCCATTTTATTTATAATCTTATTTGCATATTGTAACTCTCTTATATTTACGTCTCATTAACCTAGCCCGACTAGGCTTACTATTAATACCCAAATTACCTTGGTTCACACAAACCCAGAGGAAATCATTTCCATTTGCTACTTATATAATAGGTTTTATAATAAGGCTCTTATAATCAAGGGGTCAATAGATATCTTTGAAAGACATGCAATAGTATTTATAAGCTTGTTTTAAGTTATAATCAATATCAGAATCATACTTAAGAAAGTTGGCAACACTAAATCCATTGGACCAACATATGAAAATATAAATCCAATGATAATATTACTAATAACATTCTTGTTCTAATTTCCTTTACCCTATCCTGCAACTCCATATTCTTATAATAGTCTAGTTTATGGACTTGATAATATTGCACTTTTCACTTATACCTAAATACTTCATATAATTGTGCATACCAACATGCTATGATACCGACCATATCATAATATATAATTACCAAATACAAGAAACTCAAGTTTGAAAATCATCCATTAACCTTAGACTTATTAAACAAACTTCATATCGTACACCATTGAAGTAAATGATAGTTCATTCTATTTAATCATAAATCAATCTAGTATAAGTATAGTTTTAGTTTCAATAATGAAGTGCTCATCACCTACATTATTAAGTAATTGTATGTCAAATGTTGTATTAGGCATATTATATTCTTGGATAATAATATAAGGTTTTCTTATTGCTAGAGATTTAACCTAGACTTCTTTGCCATCTTGTTTCACTTGGAGTCCCAATATAGAAGTTTAATGAACTCAAGGTAAGATCCTATTTAATATCCCATCATTGTCTACTCGAAATTCCACACCTGGATATTCAAATAATCTTCCTTTGGCTATAGAAAATTCATTGTTTATAAACTCCTAATAGTCTCAACTTTCACACATCAAATATTTTAGCGTTTCTTGGGAACCTAATAGGATATTAGTTACCTCTAGATATTGGCTTCCCCAAATACTTATAAGAAATGGTTGTTATACAAACAATGTTACCAAAATTTGCATCATTCTTACACACTTGATAATAAAATTACATCACATTTAAGAATAAGAATATATACTATTCAATTTATGGATTAATCAACTTTTACACATATTGCAAGGGCCAACCCAACAAAATTACCAATATCGGAGGTTTATGAGGACCAATATGGAATTCAGATGATTGTGCAGCACCAACGAGGCTGAGTTGTTGACTACAGGGAGTATGGGTTTTATTCCCTACATGTACAGCTACTGTTGATTAGGCAGATCTATAGCTCCCATCATTTCATCTAATTCACAACAAGAAGTCAGAAATGCATTAATTTGTTGTCATGGAAGAATGTCAATCAATAATGGCGCATAAATAATGAAGATGGAGCTAGTTCGATTCCTTTCTACACTAATGGAATTACCACAATGTGGGTATTTTGAAATTGGCTCACCCATGAGAACAAGATACAACCATGACTTTTGTGTACAATAAATATGGCATAGATATTAGAAATATGGCCCAATACCTTAAAACATGTCATGAAAAATAAACAGGTGCACCAAGATTAAAATTGAAAATGCCAACGTCAAACAATGGCACAACATTTGACCAAGTCTTTAATTAAAGGAGACATAAGAATACCACCAACGTGACACCAAATTTTGGAGAGTATAAGTGATTTGAGCATGTAATGTAGAGGCATACAGTGAGGAATAGAAAACTGAAGGTCACCCTCACGAAAATAAATATATGTATAGCCATGAAAAGAGGCATGTCGTGTATATGAAACTATTTTAGAAATTGCTACCGAGACAAGAGGTTATTCAAATAATTCCAAAGACATCTAATAAAATAAGTATGGCAATGCAAAGAAATTACTGGCTTGTCACAAGCTTCCTAACACTTCTCCAGCATGGCGCCAACAATAACTATGATGCAACCTATTACACTTGCTACTTGATTTGGCTTGTAGATTTGAAGCTGTGGAACCTTGTTGGGGTCTTCCTAATCTATCTGGCCTCCAAATTTCCTTCTAAAATTCCCACTAGATTCTCAGTCTCTTCAATCAAGGCTCTCATTATATCTTCTCTTCCCCAAAATATAGCCACAAATTTCCAGCTCCTCCCTCTTTCTTAACCCGATTTCGCTTCATTTTCCTCTTTCACCAACTTGTCATTTCTTCATGCCAGTATCTTCCTCTCACCATACGAGTTTCCTTCCTTCCCATAACATTTTCTTCCCAAAACCCCCTTTCAACACGGGTAGGGAAGATGCTAGCATGGTTTTCGACTTTAGCTTTGGACTAACCAATTGTGCTTGCCTGAAATTTCCTGTAGTCTTCTCCCATGCGGTTTCTCTCTCCTATTCCAAGATTCATCTCTCTCCTTATGCCTTACTCTTCATATTTTGGTCTCTCTCCTGTGCGCTTTCTTCATTCCTTCTCCACTATCAAAACATTGACCTGTTTTTTTTGTTTGAAAGCTTCAAAATCTTTTTAACAAATCCATTCCGTGCATATCTGGCCTTGTGTGCCAATTTGTACTCCCAAATTTTTGATCACTAATGAATGGAATGTCATGCCTTATTAATGGCATAACCATCCCTTTTCTTGTCCCACACCATTCCTCCTATTAATTTGAATTTAATGCACTTGAACGGGTATTCATGAATATTGTATGTGGCTTTATCCCAGTTTGCAGTTCTATTATTGACAGGGAGGGTTGCCATGCCCTTTGACTGCATAGCTCCTCCACAACACACCCGCACCATTCCCATTTAATGCACATTGTCTCTCGCCATAATTCCCTTCTGTATTTTAATTTATTTATTCCACAGTCAGCCACTGTGGAAGGGGCTGATGTGTGGGATGTGACACCGAGGAACCACAAGAACAGGATTTGTGACACCATAACCACCAAATGCCACAACAGGGTCATCCCCATTCTCAGAGACGAGTGCATTGGTCGAAGGAGGACAAGGGGGGCCAAAAGAACCAGTGACCACATATAGGCAATAACGAACCTAGCCTCAGGCAATGCAAATGAAACCCAACGATTGGAGCAACATATGGAAGATATGAAGTGAGCAAGAAACCCCTATGAAGCCCCTTACATAACCAAACAATCGCATACAATACTTATAATTATAGTTCTATGAATTTTTTTTTATGTTGTGTGTCTATTGTAGTGGGTCACTCTATCCTTGTCTCCGAGCAATGCGAATGAAACTCAATGATTGGAGCACCAACATATGGAAGATATGGAGTGAGCAAGAAACTCCTATGAAGCCCCTTACATCAACCAAACAATCTCATGCAATATTTATAATTATAGTTGTATGAAATACTTCTTTTATGTTGTGTCTATTGTAATGGGTCACTCCATCTTTGTCTCTCAGCAATGCAAATGAAATCCAATGATTGGAGCACCAACATATGGAAGATATAGAATGATATGGAGTGAGCAGGAAACTCCTATGAAGCCCTTTACATGAACCAAACAATCTCATGCAATATTTTATAATTATAGTTGTATGAAATATCTTTTATGTTGTGTGTTTATTGTAGTGGGTCACTCCAACTTTTCCTTCAATCAATAAGAATGAAATCCAACTTTTGGAGCACCAACATATGGAAGATATGGAGTGAGCAAGAACCCCCTATAAAGTCTCTTACATGAACCAAACAATCTCATACAATATTTATAATTATAGTTTATGAAATATTTCTTTTATGTTGTGTCTATTGTAGTGGGTCACTCAATCTTTTTAATGTGGAGAGGTATTTTATAATGATAGTAAGAGGTGAAGTGTCATGGTGTGAATGTGTTAAGAGGGATCAAAAGAACCAACAATCGCATGACAAACATGAATGAACTTAGCCTTTGAGCAATGTGAATGAATCCCAACGATTAGAGCACCAACATATGGAAGATATGGAATGAGCAATAAACTCCTACGAAGCCCCTTACATGAATTGAGCAATCTCTTGCAATATTTATAACCACAGTTGTCATGAAATGTTTTTTTTATGTTGTGTGCCTATTGTAGTGGGTCATTCCATGTGGAGAGGAATTTTATAATGATAGGAAAAGGTGAAGTGTCATGGTGTGAATGTGTTAAAATAATTATTTTATCTTAAATTTGGCAATCGTTTACACATCAAAATATTAATATTTAATAATAAACATATAATATTTTTAATATTACCATTTAACAATAACTATAATATTTTCAAAACAAGCAACAAATCTGAAGATAAAATAAAATAAAATAACTTGAAGTTTATTTTAATTAGAAAAATTGTTTTCTATTTCCCTCTTAGATTATAATAAATATATTTATTTATTTATTAATGTTATATTATTATTGATTATAATAAATATATTTATTTATTTTAATGTTATATTTATTTTTTTTATAAAAATGTAATTTGATGGTGTGAAACTTATAAAAAAATTCAATTAGTACAACAAATATTTACAATTTCAATTAATATAGCAAAATAGTTATACTTTCAAATAGTATAACTAAACTAATTTAAAAATAGTGTATTTTTTTAAAAAAAATTCAAATAAAAAAATTAGAAAAGTTCCTTGTTAATGGGGCTCGGAAGGTTGATCTTCCCATTGATCCAAAAAAGGAAGTGAAATGGAAGGAGCTAGAAGAAGGGTGGTTAAAGATAAACTTCAACGGAGCATCTAAAGGAAACCCAGGGCCAAGTGGCGATGATTGTGTGATAAGAGACCATACGAGTAAAGTTATTTGTGAAAAAGCTGAATTTCTAGGTGAAGCGACAAATAACATGGCGGAGTTCAAAGCTGCATTTTTGGGTTTAAAATGTGGATTGAAATTAAGGGCCAAAAGAGTGCATTTAGAAACAGATTCTTTAATAATGATAAACGCCATCTGCCAAAAGAAAACGCCAAATTGGAGGTTGAGTAAATGGTTGGAACCTAGATGGGATTTGATAACAAGATTTGAAGATTTCAAATTAACACATGTATATCGCGAAGGCAATACGGTGGCAGATGAGTTGGCAAAGCAAGTTGTCGAAGAAAACATTTAGATGATTCAGTCAACACTTCAGCAAGGTACAATGTGGAGAGAGTATACATCACATTGACAATTATGTTAAGTAATGAATCTATTATGAAACATTTGATGGTGGTGAATGATGGGAAGACGAAATCTCGTTGATTTTGATTTGGAGATCAGTTTAAAATCGGTGAATCACGAGGATAATCATATTTGGGGAAGTGGTGACAGGGAGTTGTATACCATTATGAAATGAAATATGTTAAAATAATATAGATATCCTTACAATCGATGGTGGCTTGACATGCATATGCAGGAAAAGAGGACAGTATTAGTTAGCATTTGGCTTTCCCTTTCGATGGCACGAAAATACTATGGAGAGAAGAGCTTTGCGATGGATGCACTTGTGAGGTTGGTGAGCAGAAAATGACAGATAGCTTTCTTGGAAACAATGACTAGTGTAGGATGAAACACATTCTTAAGGTACACCATAGCCTGGTTATCCATGCGGTGAAAATGGTGTTGCCTGAGGAGTATCTGAGATCAGAACATAGATATAGGGTAAATTCTAACATTATCAGTATGTTTTTGGTGATCATCTTGAAAGAAGGGGAAAACAAAGATGTTAAGGTCCTTTGCAAGAAGTTCAAAAAGAATTTCCTTCCAGGGAACTTGAAGATGTTCTGGAGAACGTGGATCTAGAGGGAATGGTACCTCTGCCAATGGATTACTATGTTGTCAGCAGACGGGGCCGAGAGATTGAGAAGTTTCCTTTAATTATTTCAAAGGACTTGGCGGTGCTTCCACGCAAAGTGAGGGCAAGAGATCTGGGGATTGCTTTTTTAAAGAGATGGGCGGAGATAGTGAATGACGAGGATGTTGGCTAGATTCAAAGGTTTGCAAGAGAGACGTGCCTGGGTATCGAAGGTGGTGGGAGCTTGAATAGTGTGGAACAAGAGGCTGTAGAACTTAATGAACATATTGAATGCGGACCAGGTTGCCCTATGAAGATTATGGTGGCAGCTCGAGCCCGAGGATATGATGGTTTGTCCTTTGTTGGTAATCTCTATTTTGATAGAATAGTATGTTGACGTGTAGGGTTTTTCTACTATAGGTTGAGAATGGTATAGTATGGGTCTGGGTTTAAATGTCTCTATGTAACCACTTTGTTTATGTAATTGTTGGGGCAGGTAAGCATAGTCTCTCAAATATATCACAATATGGGTCATAGCCTGTTAATAGGCTTTTGCATAGTATAGGCTAAAAGACTGAATCAAGGCAAGAACGTAAAATCCTTTTTGATATCAATATAATGGTGCAGCCCTAGCTGCTATTTACCAAAAATGTTTATCCACTTGTAGCTTAATTAGTAATGAATACATTCTACTAAAGTTGAATAAGGTTTATATTATGAAATAAACTTTTAATTTAATTTTTAGAAGAGAAATAAATAGTAGGCTAATAAATTTACAATATAATTTAAATAAGATTTATATTAAGAATAAAAAATTAATTTGCCTATCAAAAAAAATTAAAAATTTATTTATTTATTCACACTTATAAAAGTAAGTAGCAAGTTAATAAATTGAAGCGCGCTTTTTTTAATGTTAGAAAAAAAATAAACAATTAAAGATAAGAAAAATGTTGGCTACTTAAACATTTAAATGTAACTTATAATAAAAAAGATGAAACATCAAAAATAAATATAAGTTAATCAGTTTACATAATTATTATTTAAAATAGATAGGAAATAATTTTTATTTTATTTTTACAATAATAAATATAAATAAGAGGTTAATAAGTTTACATGCAAATATATAACATTTGTAATATGATTTTTATTTCATCAAAGATTCAATATTAACATTATCTTTCATTGATAATGTTAACATTGATATTAACATTGGAATATTTCATTGATGTTAACATTATTAACGATGGATTACTGTGAGGTTTGATTAGGGTATCTCCAAATTGGGTTCAATCTCTGGACTATGAGGGATTACCTTTCCGTTGTAGAAGATGCTTTAAGACTGGACATGCTGCTGCTCATTGTGGTTTTGAGAAAAAAATAAAAAAGGCAAACTGGTGGATTGGAGCTGCTCAACATCATTATACTGTTGAGAAGAAATCTGAAGAAAAAAAGAGTTTCTCATAGGCGGTTGCTTCTGAATCACAGAAATTAGGAGTCATTCCTTCGGCTTGTCCTTCGGGAGGTTGGGATTCTTCTCCTCCGCGTTGAACCTCGGTCCTAAGTCTCCGTGCGCCTTGCAGGTAGGAGGCTGGAACTCTTTGCGACTGCTCTTGGGATAGAATCCCCGATTGCATAGCTAGTCATGGATGTTTATTGGGGATAGTCCAAACCAGAGGTTGTGATGGCTTTGGCGAGGAAAAAGGCAACACAAATTGAGGAGAAAGGTTGAACCCCTCGATCCGCGGTAAAATCCAAAAGCTTATCCCAGGCGCCTACTCTGGAAATGGCAGCTTAGGTTCCGCAGGGATTCAGCTCTAAAGTAGCAGAGCAGCGATGTTTCTTGGCTTGGGGAGCTAGTTTTTGGTGTTGCCGGTTTGCGTCGCTTTTTGTAATTACGGATTTTCACCGTTTGTAAAGGGTTCGATCCCTTCAAAGATGCCTTTTCCCCTAATATCAAAAACATTATCTTTCATTGCAATCCTTGCTAACAATTTTGTTGTTCAATTTTGGCATAACCTATTTTTGACCTCTTATCAAGTCAATTTTGTTGGTGTGGCCTGTACACACCTTTCTCCTCTAGTTCTATCGATTTGACAACTCTAGGCAATTTTATTATTTTTCATTCTATGTTGTGACAACAGTTACCATTCTAGGTAGTTACTATTGACACATTTATAATTATTTCTAACATGTGACTCAATAGTCATACCTTTTATTATTCTTGGTAGTTATTATTACGCATTGTCCATTCAAGCATCAAAATGCACCTTTGACCGTATTTTTAATTAATTAAAAATTAGAATACATGTTTATTTATTTATTTTCAATTAATTAAAAAACACAATCAAAGGTGTATCATGATGTTTGGGTAGACATCACCATTGTTATTGGGATAGTTAGTAGATAAACATTTTTTTCTTATGAATCACCATTCTTGGTCAAGGTTAGGGGGTGGTTGGCAACATCTTGGCCCATAATATCAACCAATAGTTTTAGGGCTAAAAGATATATAGAAAAATTACATGAAAAAAGGCAATGAGAGGTAGAAAGTTGAAATTGTTGATAAGGAGTTGAGTTGCATGTTAAGGTAGATACAAACAAATGAAGTAATGTTGAAGGTAAACTATGACATTATTGGTCCAAGTTTTGAAAGAAGAACAAGGATGTCACTAGAAAAGGGAATTGAGGATGATGTTATTATTACCTATATGGTAGAGAAAATAAGGGTATTTAAAGCGTAGTGACCTTTTATGCTAGTTGTGTGTTGATAAGAGTAGTTGTTACAAGACTTATGAGTCACAAGTTGTAATTCGAACTTGAGTTATAAATGGTGTTATGTTATGTTGATCTTAGTTGTTCAAATGAAACATAATTTTTGAGTTAATTATGTTTCATGTTATTGTTACAACTAATTGTGTGTAAAGAGCTACTTTGAAGGTGGCCCTTAACAAGGTTCACTTGCTTGACTACATTATTTGGTATCAAAGCAAGAATAGATCTTAGGTTATTGTGAATTTCATCTTGGAAAACCCTGAAGAATTTTTATTTTTTTTTGATCGGTGATAATGTTTTATTTTATTGATTCCAGGATTTTTCCTGCCCCGAAACAGGGATGGTGACATGGGGCACCATCTCCCCATGGAAAGGACTCCAGTAAAAAACAAATTTTGATTTCGACGCAAACCCCAAAGAGACAACAGGCTTTTTCAGATGTGTCGCTTTATGTTTGGACTTACTCCAGCAATTGCGTGACCGGGAGGACCGTAATGGTTTTCTTTTCCCTTTCTTTTCTCTTCCACAACCGCTTTACTCCATCCTTCCTCCAACCTTGCAGCCTTCTTCTGCCATTCCCTAGATGTATCGTGTTGTAACCCCACCTCTTCAAGAACCCTGCATTCAACATGTCCACCTTGACCCTCTAGAGTGCCCTTCTCCTTTTCCTTACCCTAGACTCTCGCCGACCCTAATTTTTCCCTACACTCCAGGGTTTTAGCACCCCCTTGATTTTGTACAACCAAAGCTTCATCTACCTTTGTTGCCTCAACACCTCTCATAGTAGGCCCCCCTATAATTTTTGTCCCTCTTGCCTACTCTAGGACCCCATTTGGTTGTTGCGGTTTTGAGTTACTCACAGCCTGGGAATAGCTCTTGCCTTGCCCTTCCTTCTGCTCACCTTGTTTCTCCACCGCGTAATGACGATATGATACATCCTTCCACCAAGTCGTTGGTTTGGGCACCTTGGGCTTTGTACATTGCACAACCTTCTGTCTAGTTTGGGAGCATCTTCTGCAACGGAAAGAAACACCTTCATAGTCTAGGGGTTGCTTCCAACATCCTTTGGAGGTGTTGATCAAAATTTCTTCTGAGAGAGTCTTTGTAACTTCCATTTCCACTAAAATGCGAGCGGATATGGAGTGCATAAGATTTGAAGAATCATCATCAATCATCAAAAAATTCCCTAAGGAGTTTCTAATAGCCTCCAAAAAGGAATTGAACCACAGGTGAAGAGGAAAGTTTGGTAGTCTCACCCATAGTGGCACTTTCTCAAATTTCTCAGTGACAGGATTAAAATTTGGGTGCCATGGTTTCAAAGACAGGGTAAACTTTTCCTCCCAATTCCAAAAATATTCACACAATATTTTGTTTATGTCCTTCACAGATTCAAAGACAACAATAAAAAATCCTCTTGAAACTAGGCAAATTTGAATACACCCATCTACCACAAGTTCCCAATGTTCAAAGATCCATTTGTGGAGGTCACATAAATGGGGCCAAAAACCCCTGAAATGCCCAATCAATCCTAACTTTGAGAAGACGTTAACATTGTGATTTACCTCGTTTTCAAGCTCAGACTACAAAGAAATTGACACTGCGGACACCTTCTCTGTTTTCCCCAGCTGAGAACTGTTGACACCAACGTTTCTACGACATACTTCCCCCCATTTCACCTTTGTTTCTCTCGCGTTTGATTTCTTCCAACTTAAAGCTTCTTGCTTTCCCTCTGAAACTTTGTGCAGTGCCTGGGTTTCTTTTGATGTGCCCTGCCCTGCCAAAGCCCTCGCTCCCTCTGGTGACGGCTCCGCAACCGAAACCCCTACTTCCACTACCAACGGCACCATTTTTCTTCAAAAATATAAATAAATAATTATATAAAAAAAAAACCTTGAAGAAGTTGTTGTAGGTGGTGGAATTCCTATAATTGTAGAGGGTGAAGAGGTAAAGAAGGTTCATAATGATACTAGGATAACAAAGTCATCAAGAGCAATAGCAATAAGTTCATAAGCCTTGGAAACATCACAAAGGAGAGATATAATGGTTGATGAGATGAGTGAAGATGTAGAAATAGATGGGGTAATTAGGATAATCACTTGATAATTAATTAACCATTAATTAATTATTAGGTCCCTTGTTACTTTAATTACTTAAGCTAAAGTTAGGATTATTTTATTAATATTAGATTGGGCTATTTATAGGTCAAGTTTTCGCATTGCATAGGTTTAGGACACTTGTCACAATCTAATCAAATCCTCATCTAGAGTTTGCACTTCTTCTTTTATAAGCACTCATTATTGCACTTTGTATTTACAATTCACAACTAGGTATTCAATAGAGAAAGCATATCGAATGCTTGTGTGGATTAATCTTTCTCTCTTGGTTGTATAACAAATCAGTTGCTTTGATCTTTCATTTTTGATAGGTGTTTTAGTTGCAGGTGATTTCTATGAGCTATGGGGTTCACTATCAACTCCAACATGGTATCAGAGCACCAAATATGTGACATCCTATCCAAATTTTGAGAAATATGGCCTCGAGGGAAAAATAAAATCATCTTGGAGTGAAACGAGCATCACCGTAAGACCAAAACGGCCAAAAACATCAGAATTCCTCATTGTTTCGTCGAATTTGGAAAAATATTTTTAAAAAGTAGGTACTTTAATCTTGTGCGGGTTACTTTTGTACCCTATTCCAGGTATAGTCATAGTGGACGACACAATAGGCCCCACATGGCCACCATTGATGGCCATTGTCTTAAGGTCATCAACCTCCTCCCCACCGAAAAGCTTTATACCCGACCCACTAACACTCTTGTATGAAATTCACACACCAAATTTTTGCGACACAATGAACAAACTGGCAATAAGAGCATCTCAACAAAATCTAAAAAGATTCCTATTACATATTTTGGCTCTAACGAAGAAATTCTTGCACATAAAAGAATTTAACGATTTTTGGAGATATCTAGATTGACATCATCTCTTTTCGACATGTGGACACTTGAGCCCTTTTCAGAGGATCGCATCATTTTGATTTGGATTCTTGATTCTTCCAGCTTATGGGAATTCCTTCGCTAATCACCAGTGGATTTGTTTCTTCCTAAGGGGAGAAATGTTGTTGGTGGACAGTGTACTGTGTTTTATCTTCAAGTGTTCAGCATTGGCACAAGAACTCTTTTGTTATGGGGGGATTCATATATCCTCATTTTCTCTCTCTTATTGTGGGGGCAATTTAGTGTAACTGCATGACAGAAGCAGTCCTTGGGGAATCACATTGATTCCTTCTTCTATCCTTCTTTCACTAGTACAATTTTTTCATTTTCTCTCTTTTGGACAGGAGTTTTTTCCCATGTGGTTTTATCCTTTTCTCTAGTTATGAGAGGTTTACTTTGTTTGTACATGGGTACCTCATCAGGCCTTGTAGTTGAGACCCATCCATGCATCCATCATTGCATTCTTCATCATGGTTTTTTAGCTTCTCCCTAAGTTGATCTTAAGGGGGGTGTTGGAGTTATTAAAATAATCAATTGATAATTAATTAATTATTAGGTCCCTTATTACTTTAATTACTTAAGCTAAACTTGGGAGTGTTTTTTTATTATTAGATTAGGCTATTTATAGGTCAAGTTTTCATATTGCATATGATTAGGACACTCGTCACAATCTAATCAAATCTTCAGCTAAGGTTTGCAGTTTTTCTTTTATAAGCATTCATTATTGTATTTTGTATTTACAATTCACAATCCAACTATTCAATACAGAAGGCATATCAGATGCTTGTGTGGATTAATCTCTCTCTCTTAGTTGCATAGCAAATCAGTTGCTTTGATTGTTCATTTTTTATAGGTGTTTTAGGTGCAAGTGATTTATGGGAACTGTGGGATTCACTTTTAACTCCAACAAAAATAACAGAAGAACCAGTTGAACGAGGAGAATATATATGAATGAACCCTTTGTAAGCATCATATTTCTTATTGGAAATGAATCATAGAAAAAGACTCCATGCTGAAATTTAAATGCAAAAGAATTGATATATTAGATTTTAGACATGGAGAAATACTGAGTTTGAAATAATAGAAGATGTGACAATGGTGAAGCTAGCAAATACCAAGTTAAAGGGTTGTACATCTCTTTGGTGAGAACATGTGCAAATGGATTAAAGAAGCAAGGGAAAGGACAACGTTCAAACATGTAATTGAATAGTAACAAATTTGAAATAAAAGTTTCTACCTACTAATTATCATCTTATATTTTTGAATAAATTATAAAATTTTAAGCAGAAGGAAATAAGTCTCCACACATACACTAAACTTTTTTACCATTTTAAAATTCTAGCTAGTCATGTTGAGGATGTTGGCAATAAGTGTTGTCATTGATGTCGAATGTGATGCTGAAATTTGATGTTGAAGTATGTACCTTCTCCGGAAATAGTTGTTATGATGTGATATCAGTTGGAGCAAGTCTACAGAACTACATAAGGAAGAATAATGATCAATATGATATCTAAGTGTGATGCGGAGGATGATACTCATGTGTCCATAATATGTTTACATTGATATAATCCCAGTCTAATGTACTACATACAAAGATATGTTGCATAAGTTTTGCTAAGGCACTCACAAGGAAGACTCTCAGGAAAAATCATGATTTGTTGATCCACATTCTTTCACTGAGCAAGATTTAGTCTTTCAATTTTGGAGAAAAGATGGTTCAGCTATGAAGGTGCTATATCCAAGAAATCAAGTCATCACACCCTCTATAGTGAAAGTTACAAGTAACAGTGTTTCGGTCTATTCTTTGGTCATGTATTGTGTTGATGAAGGCCTACTAGAATGATCCACATTCCTCTGGATTTGAAGTATTGGTCTTTTGGTTCAATGAACATGTTCATTGGTGTTCATAACATACTACTTAGTAGTATCATGTGTTGTGATGGTCTGAAAGTTCATTTTTTTGAATAACAGTGTGCCATAGTCTGTTCAGATTGCTCTATTTCTGCATATTAAGTGGGTTTCTCCTCTTGCGCCAACACATTATGATCAGATACTTCAGGATAAGGTTGAATGAATTTTGTGCATGGTCTACATGTGATATAGGGGGATTCGCTACTCACAAGTTCTCTTCACTCAAAGAGCCTCACAGGGCGAACTGCCCTATATTACCTCAATGGAACAGCGGCGAGAGTTTCAAAATCCAAAAGAGTAGGTCACAGAGATTTTCTTGACAGACTGACAAGCTCTTGGCCAAAGGACATCAACGCAGAAAACGGACAACAATGCACTATCGTCTCAGAGGCGCGCTAGTGTCTCGTACGACTAGAAAGTGAGTTTATCTCAGAAAATGCTTAAGTGGCTACTTCTACTCGAACTACTAAGAAATGCAAGAAAGTGACAAAACTGAAATATAGTGAAATAAAGCTAATAAAGATAAGGAGAAGAAAGGAAAGAAATACTTAAAACCACATAAGTGATGAAGCCTTCATAAGCAATGAATATCTTAAAACCAGGCGTGATGTCATTTGGAGAAGCATTGAAATTTGTATAGAGGGTTTGCCTCAGTCAAACCCGCTTGTTTGAATATTCCCACCTCCGCAGACGACCAAAAGAGATAGAGAGAAAGAGTGCGATGAACAAAGCGTGTGGTGAAAGCAAAACCCACTCAGGAGTAGAACCCGCACCACGAGTAAGCATGTGATAAAAGCAAACCCCGCTCGAGGAGAACCCGTATCACCAGGTAAGTATGCAAATAGTAGGGGATATGAAATCCCAAGATGCTCACAAGCATAAGGCAAGGGAAATAAAGCTACAAAGAAGATTGTAATGGAAGCTTGAGAGAGCTTGGAGTTGCTACAACAAGCTGTTATGAAGCTATGCAAGAAAAATTTGAAGTGTGGAAGGCTAAAATCAAAGCTAGAGTGAAGCTAGAATTTGGCAGAATGGGGCTAGTTGTGGAAGTTCTTAGAGAGCCAAATGAGTAAAAGGGATGACTTAAAAAGAGAGAAAAGAAGCTTCTTTAGTCATTTTCGGGCGTTACCAGCCATTACCACCGACAAAACTCATCGACAAGTGGCAATCATGCACGGAAATAGTCATTTGAACGTTGAAACATCACAGGATGCTAGCGCAACGCGCTAGTGTCTGGACACATCACACTATAAAATGACGAAAACGGGAAAAGTACCAAGTCTGATGGAAAGCTAACACATAAGGGTAGCTACTAAAAAGGGGTGTTGGAGCATCTTGAGAGGGAAAAAGGCTGATGCAGGGGCTAAAATGAGTCTACTCAAGATGCTAAGGGAGTGGACACTAAAGCGGGTGCAAATATATAGGTGGAATTGCAAGGGTGCAATTTTACTCTTATACACTACAACGCCTACATCTTGGTCCGCATAATGATTTTGGTATCTCCCCAGCTATGTGAAAACAAACAATAACAGTGCTAATAGTATTGATACTATTTGAGTCTACATAATTTGTTTCATTCTTAGTTGTTGATCCTGATTAGTTAATCTTGTTTTGGAGGATGTGTTTAGATGTGTTTGGACCCTGTAATACTGCGTTCTAATCCACATTTGTTTCTCTTGAAAATATTATACATAATTAGAGTCGACCAATGAGATTTCAAAAGTTTCTTCTAAAGGTCATCACAGAGCCAACTTAATAACAAAATTGAAGTGTTGTGGAGGATATATATAGAAGATTAAATTCATTTGTGAAGGTGGCGGTTGATAGCAATCTATGGAAAAATAGAATGAAAGAGATGAAGTGTTTGAAATCAATGTGAAGAGAAAATTGTGCAAAATAGTGACTGCAACTTCAACATGTGTTAGATGCTTCCTCTAAGCATTTCATAATCACTTTTCTCATTCTATTTTCATGTGTCCTACTCTGAGATAGTGAGTCTTGTCAAGTCCTTTGTATCTTTCTCTAAAGTTATATACCTTAGTCTGCAAGTCCATAGGCTAAAACATTGTAATTCTTGTTAGCATGAGCTACACATATTGTGAGTTAATCCTCATTGTGGTGTTTCCCTCATTGGTTTTCCACGTAAAAATCCTAGTGTCTCTATGTGATGCATGTGTTCTCTTCTATTTTTTTCAGTTATTATGATGTGTTGTTAATCTGCAAATAGAATGGTTACGTTTTAATATGTGTTGATTCACCCCTCCCCCCTCTCAGCACATCATTGTGTTCTACAGACAATGATGAGAAAAAACTTGCAAGATATATTAATGGACTATGTTTTTCTATTCAAGATGATTTTAACATGATTTGAGTAACATTGATAGAAGAAGCCTACCAATGTGTCTTGAGCTAGAGAAAAAATAGCAAGGAAGCAACAAAACAACTCTAGAGGAAGAGAAAGATCTACTATAGGAAGAGGACAATTTGGTAAAGACCAAAGACAACAACGTAGTGAAGGAGAATCTAGTACTTCTCATAATCAAAATTATGTTTCAAACACTAGAGGAAGAGGGAACAACTTTATAGGAAAAGGAATCTTCAAGAGATGAAGAGGCAAAAAAAATCACTTGCTATTGATGTAGTGAAGGAGGTCATAGAGCTAATGAGTGCCCACAAGAACTATGAGATAATGGAAGAAATAATGTTTTTGAAGACAATAAATCATATGAAGAATCATCATGGCATGCAAAAGAACATGAACCAGCATAGAATAATTTTTGTTTTATCGACAAGTCATGAAAAGGTGGACAAACTAAAGTTGAAAATATTTTCACATCCAAGATTCCACAAGGTATCATGGCTACAAGAGGAACATCAAATTCCTATAAAAGAACAATGTTCAATTGAATTCCATATAAGAGCATACAAAGATGAAATATTATCTAATGCCATGCCTATGGATGCTTGTCATTTTTTTCTTAAGAAATACCTTAGCAATATGGTAGGAGATTTGTTCATGATGGCAAGAACGCCTACACCATCATCAACAATAGAAAAGAGTGCATATTGAATCCATTGAAGGATAGAGGAGAAGAAGAGGGAAGTGGTTCAAAGGTATGCTTAATTACTAGAAAATAATTGTTAAGTGATATAAAAAAAGAAAGAATGTATTTTACAATCATTCCTAAACTTGAAAAGGTATAAACAAGTATGGAAAAATAAATTTCATTAGAAGCACATGAGATGTAAAAAGGGTTACCACTTGTTAGAAGCATTAGTCATTAAACCCGGATTTGATTCCTAGAATAATCTTATCGAATAAGATAACCATATGTATAGAATGGTAGATGTTGAGAATGAAGAAGTGAAAAGACACCTTCAAGAGCTAGTGGACAAAGGTTTTTTCTAAGAGAAAGCTTGAGTCCTTGTGTTGTACCATTAGCACTAATACCAAAGAAAGATGGAGAGCAGTGTATGTATATAGATTCTCATTCCATGAATAAGATCATAGTAAAGTATCAATGTATCTTATCTGGGATGGATGATTTGATGGATTGTTTGAATGGGGAAAGGTACTTCAGAAAAATTGGTCTAAATAATGGGTATTATCAAATGCATATCAAAGAAGGTGATGAATAGAAAACTTCTTTCAAGACCAAAGATGGGTTGTACAAGTGGTTAGTCATACCAATTGGGTTGACAAATTCACATAGTACTTTCATGACATTGATGAATGAGGTAATTAATCATTATCTTGGTAAGTTTGTAATTGCTTATCTTGATGACAATTTAATTTTTAGCAAGACAAAAGAGAAACATTTAGAATATTTGAGACTCGTTTTACAAAGGTTAAAAGAGGAAATACTGTTAATGTCTAAAAAATATCTTTATAAAGAAAAAATTGGTGTTCCTAGGCTTTGTTATTTCACAAGAAGGGCTTAATATGGATTTTGAAAAAGGTGAAATTCATTATAGATTGACCATCACCAAGGAGCACATATGAGGCAAGAAGTTTTCATGGTCTAGCAAGCTTTTATATGAAGTTCATTGAACATTTTAGCAATATGTGTGCACCAATCACTAAAATTATGAATGGAAATAGTTATAATTTTTAATGGACAACAACAATAAAAAATAGTTTTCAACTCCTAAAAGAAAAAGTAACAACTCAACCAATATTAGCATTACCTAATTTTAACAAACTATTTCAAGTAGATTGTAATGCAAGTGGAACAACTATTGGAGGAGTGTTAAGTGATGCAGAGCAAGGAAGCAAACCACAAACAATCACAATTCAAAGTGTTTCAACCAACTTTCCAAACTTCAAAACCCTATCTCAGCATCTTTTCACAATTTCATCCAATTCTCCTTGTAGCCATCCAAACAGAGAAATTTGTTCATATCTTTTCAAAGACAAGTCAAACCCACAAACCAAATAGCATTCCAGATACCCTTTTTTCCCTACTTTAACATATCTCAAAATCTCATATACTTATTTTGGAACATCAACCTCTAAAAAGGACTGGTATGATGAACAAGGCTCTAATTAGCCCTCTTTTCCAAAGCATCATCAACTCAAACACCCTACCAACCACAAAACTCAACTGTAGAACCTTTACCAGGCTTCAAATAGCCAAAAACAACCCTTATCAAGAGGAACGCTCACCAAATCATCTAGACACAAAACCCTCATTTAGCCTAGTTTTAGGAGGGTTTATTAGAAATCCACATTCTAGGCTTCTACTCGGCCAACCAAGACCTCAAACACTTCAAAATATGTTTGCACATGCTTAATAAACCTTCACAAACCACTTCCCCAAGAGTTCTCAAACATTCCTAACCTTTAACGACCAAACTTGACCCAAAATTAATGGAATACCAACTAGGGCATCACTCCAAAAACCACAAATTGCCTCCCTTGCTCTCAAAAACAACATTAAACAACATCCTATACCTATTTATGCCATTCCACCAAGTATTTACAAGATTCACCGATGAAATGGCTTAATTCCCCATTTTTAGCCTATCAAACCCTTAAACTTTGTATTTCCAGCAGTCAAGAGAAAAAGTGTGATTAAACCCTTGAAACTTAATGAAAATCAATCACACAAAAACCAAAGTGTCCTTAATACATGTCTCCACTCAAAACAAAGCACTTTTGATCAAATTTCTTCAGTACGGACCCGTACAAATCCTGAAGACGGTAAATTACCAGTAATTTTCTAAGAAAACAGAGTTTTATTTGTTGTTTCCACTTCAATACAATCTCCAGAACCCTTATAGTGAGTTTACAAAGCCTATTTAACCTTTTCCCTTATAAAACAAACTAACACAACCAACAAAAACTAACTTTTGAGTTGCATGACCGTTGGTCTTCCAACTTTGCATTTTTAGAACTTTTACAATATTGCATTTGACAACTTTTGACAATATTTTTTTAAAATGTGACAATATGAACTCAAATGTCTCCAAATACATCACACGTGATCTATTATGACCTTATTAGACTCAAAAGACTCAAAACAGCCTAAACCAACCTATCATAGACCTCATTTACAAAATGAATTAACATGGTGCCCCTGCACCATTAAGTCAAGGAGGAAGGCCTATAGTCTATTTTTGTAAGTTAAATGAAACCAAAAAAAAGTACTTAATCTATGATCAAGAGTTCTATGATATTATTCAAGCACTTAAGAAGTGGAGGCATTACTCGTTATCAAGAGATTTTTTCTTATACACAAATCATCAAGCATTGTAGTACATCAATAGGCAAGGTAAACTTAATCAAAAACATATGAAATGGGTTGAGTTTTTACAAAGTTATTCACTTGTCTTGAAACATAGAAGTGGTAAATATAATCGAGTGGTGGATACTTTAAGTAACAAATGTTTATTAATGACTAAAATGAGAGTTAAGATTCATTGGCTTTGATGCAATGACAAAGTTGTATGAGTTTGATACAAATTTTAAAGAAGCATGGGTTGCCTATAAGGGTCTATTGGACCAAAAACAAAACAGTGTGGTTTGACCGTTTCATTCAAGAGGGATTAGTATTCAAATGGAAAAGTTTATGCATCCCTCAAGGATTGTTGAGGGAAAATTTAGTGAGAGAAAAACACAATGGAGGTTTGGCTAGTCACTTTTGAGCTATTAGCACAATTGAGAGAGAATTACTATTGGCCTATGATGGAAAGGGGTGTAAAGCATTTGGTTTAGCACTATGAAATTTATCATTATGCTAAGGGAAGAAGCTAAAATATCAAACTATACAACCCATTACCTATTCCTAAAAGGCCATGGGAGGAAGTGAGTCTAAATTTCATATTTGGGCTACAAAAATGCAAAGAGGTAATAATTCAATCTAGGTTGTCGTCGATCAAATCTCTAAGATGACATATTCCATTCCTTGTAAGAAGACAAATGATGCTTCTCATGTTGCAAATATGTTCTTAAAGGAGATAATAAGACTCCATGGTTTATTGAATAGTATAGCCTTGGATAAGAGCATAAAATTCGTGGGTCACTTTTGATAAACATTGTGGAGGAAATTAGACACTAAGCTAAGTTTCAATTCAACCTACTATCCTCAAATAGATGGATAAAAAGAGGTTGTAAATAGGAGTTTTGGAGACCTCTTAGGTGTTTAAAAGGAAGGAAGCCCCCTCAATGGGATTTGGATCTTGCCAAAGAAAAAATTGCCTAAAGTAATTCCATAAATAGAAGAACCACCAAAACCCCTTTTTTAAATTATGTATGTGTACAACTTAAGGGGCTAAACACCTTAAGTTACACATTTGGTTTAGATAGAAAAAAAAGTAGCAACAAAAGACTTCGCTAATTATGTCCATGAATTGCACCAAGAAGTCAAAAAATACTTGGAGAAAAATATAACAAAATATAAAAAATGTGCTAATTAAAGAAAAGAGTGGGAATTTCAATTTGGAAATCCAATGTAAGCACATTTAAGGAAAAATAAGTTTCCCCAAGGAACCTACAACAAATTGAAATGGAAGAAGATTAGACCATGCAAAATCTTAAGGAAGTTTGCAATGAATGTCTGGGATAGAACTTCTTAATGGTATAGATATTTCACCAATTTTCATGTTACTAATTTATATTATTATCACTAAGACTAAAATTGGGAAGAATAAGGCATGGCTCTAAGGGAATAAAATGAAGATTGGGTATGACAATTGCCTAAGAAGAGAAAAGAAGTTGAAGTTGTCATAGATATTTGAATAGCCAAGAAGACAAGAGAAAAGGAATACAAAGAGTATTTGATCAATTGAAGGAATAAGCCAATAGAATAGGCAACTTGGATGCATGCATGCAAAGTGGCTAAGCAAGTGATAACAATTCCAAAATCTTTATCAAATGTTCATGAGTTTTAAACTCGTCAAACATTTTCATCTATTTGGAGAAGCTAATGTAGAGGCATCTGGGATTTCATTGTAATCATAATAACAATTTTGTTGTTCATTTTGGGATGCCTATTTTGGGATCTCTTATGAGTTTAGTTTTGCTAGCTTAGCTTATACACTCATTTCTCCTTTGACCGTTATCTCGACAATGACTTTGGGAAATTATTGTTTGCCATTCTAGGTTATGACAACTACGGTTACCATTAAGGTAGTTACTATTTGCACATTGATAATTATTATGACCAATGATTCAATAGTCGTTCTTGTTCCACATTCCTTTTGCTATTTAGGGTAGTTGTTATTGGGACAATTACTATTCCTACCATATGGATCAAGAAGACAACCATTTTATTATGAATGACTATTCTTGGTCAAGGTTGGGGGTGGTTGGTGACATCTTGACACATCATATCAACTAGTAGTTTCAAGGCTAAAAGCTATGTAGAAAAAATACATGAAAAAAGGCAATGAGAGGTAGAAGGTCAAAGTCGTGGATAAGAAGTTGAGTAGTTTGGTAAGATAGATAAAAAAATAAAGGAATGATGAAGGTAAACCATGACCTTATTGGTCCAAATGTTTAAAGAAGAACAAGGGTCATTGGAAAAGGGAACTAAGGATAATGTTATTGTTACCTTTGAAGCAAAGAAAATAAGGTTATTCAAAGCTCGGTGACCTGTAGGCTAGTTGAGTGTTGATAAGTGAAGTTGTTATTAGATTTGTGAATCACAAGTTGTAATTTGAACTTGAGTTTTGAACGTTATTATGTTATGCCAATCTTGGTTGTTTAAATGAAACATAACTTTTTGAGTTTTTTTTTTTTTTGTTTTGTTGTTATAACTAATTGTGTGTAAAGAATTGCTTAAAAGGTGGCCCTTAATTGGGTTCACTTTCCTTGGTTGCATTACTAAATACCATACATTTCTATTTCACAATATTTTTATTAACTTTTGAGTGTATTTCCCTTACTCATGGAACTAGCAATTACGTTATGAATTCATGTTTTATAAGGAAGTTTGCATGATGGTTTGTTTTCATTATGGATATTTTGAACTATAAACCTCGTCTACTATTAGGCTTATGGATGTGTTTCCTTTTTTTGTTGAGTGGTTATTATTTTTTTATTACGAGGTAAAAATAGGTTTTGAAAGGACATAAGAACCTTGTACCAAAGACAAGACTAAAACAAAAGCCAAACAATAGCATAACTACAACCAAGCTACCCACAACAACAACTACCTGACAAAAATAACCAAACGATCTACAACTTACACAATGTTTGATTCTTGCTTAACATTCTACACACACATTAAATGTGTATTAGGAATAAAGACATGTTTAGGAAGACCTTCTTTGGATAATTGTCAAAGACACAACATTATCCAAATCCTCAGATTGAGGGAAAATGATAGGAAAATCATCTACCATCACCTCAACCTAATCCACCTAAAAGAGGGAGAACATATAATTGAAGAGGCCAAATGTTGCACAGAGTTTGAATACAAAGTCGTAAAAAGGGTTCCACCATCACACACCCCAATAGTTTTGAGCTTAGGAGTAACCAAAACTAGGCCACAAAAAGACTTTCCAATAGGAAACAAAGAAATTAGTGAATCAACATCAACCACAAAGGGATCCACTACATGAACAAGGCCCATCAAGGACCCATCAAGATCTAGGTAACCCTCAAGCGATCCAAAATCCTAAATCGAATAAATCATCAAAAGTCAAGTGTTCTTGAAGGGCATTATACCACCAAGTCTTTGAACCCACCATCATATGGCAAGAGCAAGGACAATCATAAGCAAGGTGCTAGGGAAAAGCATCATCTACATCGCAAGCGAAGACCCTCATAATTAAGTTGATTGAGAGGACTTTCTTACTACATGCATGATCATAATGCCCACCAAGACTAAATGAGAGCCCCCAACCCAACCATGTCTACATATGACAAGGAATCTTGATCCAACCCAAACTCCATAAACCCAAGCACCATCATGACACCACCAGTGCCAAGGGGATCACCACAAGCAATTTAATAAAATCCATGCTAGGAGCCACATAATAGCCCAATGAACAAGAGACACTCATGGCCAGGATAACAAGCGCAACCCTTGAAGGAACATAGGTGCTAGGGGCAACACTAGCGCCATCTCGAACTAAAGAGACCCCACAAACACCTAAGGCTACACGGAGTGATAGGAACATGACATTTCAATTTAGAGCTACAATTCCAAAAGTGGGCAAGAGCGAAGCCATTATTAATCTTTGTCAATGTGTATGTTAACCATTAACAACTATTAAATGGTTTTATTGGATATTGTTTAAAATTTTGTTTGTACTTTTTTTTTTGTGGGTTAGGAGTGAAGAAAAATAATAGAAATACAAATTGGTTATCACTTTAAAAAGATATAAAAGCGGTATTTTGAAAGGTAACTTAGAAGTAGAGGTATGATAATAATATGCTTATGGTGGATTTTAAACATTTGGAGAAGAAAACTAACAATGAAGCAAAATTAGAAGCACTTTTAATAGGATTACAGGTGGAACATGTTAAATTTGAGAAGAATAGATATAGGAAGAGACGCCAAAATGGTGGTGTAAGTTGTTTGAAAGAAATATTATCATAACTATAAACTAAGAGAATTCTTAGAAGAGATATTGATATAGATAGATAAATTTCAACAAATGTCTTTAATGCATTGTCATAAAAATAAGTAGACTACTTAGCTAACCAAGGAGTACTCCAAAATGATTTCTCATCTATATAAAGTAACAATACAAATGATTGGGATAATTTTATTTATTTGCTTCATCATGATTGACCCGATGAGGTTTAAGTGAAGATGTGAAAGGCATGTAATTTAGATGATTAAAAGGTGACTAGGAGGTATACTGTAAAGTGTTGATATGACTCTTCTATAAGCTTAGATTGACAATTGGTACTTGGAAAGAGTAGGATGTGTGCTAAATGGACTACAATGTTATGCATTCTAAGTGTTATTAGGTGTTTTGTGTATCTTGCAACTAGAGGTGTTTCATAGTTTGGTTGTTTTATTTGCTTGTGGTATGATGAAAGG